>JADLZK010002511.1:0-29052 GCA_015847255.1 Hyparrhenia diplandra
TTTCGTCAACATATCCGCGATTGTTAGATTTTTGACCAAGATAGATCCTGTCGCCACGAAAAGTGACCGAGTTGGAAGCCCAACGGGATGTAATTCAACGTATCAAAATGTAAAATTCTTGGTATCACGTGGGCAGCGAAGAGACAAAAGATGCCATTTTGGCCTCCGTTCGTGCGGATTTACATCAACATATCCGGCGGTGGTAGATTTTTGACCAAGATAGATCCGTCGCCCACGAAAAAGTGACCTGTTGGAAGCCAACAGGATGTAATTCAACGTATCAAAAAGTAAAATTCTTACAGGGTATCATGTGGGCAAAAGAAGAGACAAAAGATGCTATTTTGGCTTATTTTTCAAGTTCGAGCGAAAAGTGATTTTGAGGATGTCAACATTTGAGATTGGCGGATTTTTGACCAAGATAGATCCGGTTGCCATGAAAAGTGACTGTTGGAAAGCTTAACATGACCTAATTTAGAGGATCGAAAAGTATAATTCTTCTGGTTATCACGTGGGGCAGCTAAGGAGCCCAAAGATGCCATTTTGGCCTCTTTTAGGGGAAATTTCTCACAAGATTCCTAGCGGTGACATTTTTGAGTTCCGTAACTCCAATCGTAGTGTTTACGGACTCGTGCGAAGCTAGTAGAAAGCTATTTTGAAATCCATAAGTCCATGTCGATAGGCATCGAGAAGGCTCACAAAATTGATGGTTTTCATAAGAGGTCATTCTAGCCTCCGTTGGGGCAATTTCTTTCAACATTTATATGGAGATTGGTAGATTTTGACCAAGATAGATCTAGTCACCACGAAAAGTGACTTTGTTGGAAGCCCAACAGGATGTAATTCAATGTATCGAAAAGTAAAATTCTTACGGGTATCACGTGGGCATTTTGAAGAGACAAAAGATGCCATTTTGGCCTCCGTTAGGCGATTTCTATCAACATTTCCGGCGATGGGTAGATTTTGACCAAGATAGATCCGTCGCCACGAAAAGTGACCTGTTGGAAGCCCAACAGGATGTAATTCAACGTATCAAAAGTAAAATTCTGGCCAGGTATCATGTGGAAGCGATTTGAAGAGACAAAGATGCCATTTGGCCTCAGATTCGAGCGAGATTTCTATCCAACATTTACGGAGATTGGTAGATTTTTGACCAAGATAGATCTTGTCGCCATGAAAGTGACTGACCTGGAAGCCCAACATGACCTAATTTAGAGGGATCGAAAAAGTATAATTCTTACGGTTATCACGTGGGCAGCTAAATGAGCCCAAAGATGCCATTTTGGCCTCCATTTATGGAAATTTCTATCAAGATTCCTAGCGGTGACATTTTTTGACCAAGATAACTCCAATCGTAGTGAAAAGTGACTCCGTTGGAAGGTAGTAGAAAGATATTTTTTGAAATCCATAAGTCCAAATTCGATAGGCATCGCGAAGGCTCGCAAAAATTGACGGTTTTCAAAAGAGGTCATTCTAGCCTCCGTTCGGGCGATTTCTTTCAACATTTCGGGCGGTGGTAGATTTTTGACCAAGATAGATCTAGTCACCACGAAAGTGACCTGTTGGATGCCCAACAGGATGTAATTCAATGTATCGAAAAGTAAAATTCTTAGGGGTATCACGTGGGCAAACCGGAAGAGACAAAGATGCCATTTTGGCCTCCGTTCGATGCGATTTCTATCAACATTTCGGGCGATGGGTAGATTTTTGACCAAGATAGATCCGCCACGAAAAGTGACCTCGTTGGAAGCCCAACGAGGATGTAATTCAACGTATCAAAAAGTAAAATTCTTACGGGGTATCATGTGGGCGGTGAAGAGACAAAAGATGCTATTTTGGCCTCCGTTCGTCGATTTCTGTCAACATTTACGGAGATTGGCGGATTTTTGACCAAGATAGATCCGCATTGCCATGAAAAGTGACCCGTTGGAAGCCCAACATGACCTAATTTAGAGGATCGAAAAGTATAATTCTTACGGTTATCACGTGTGGGGCAGCTAAAGGAGCCCAAAGATGCCATTTTGGCCTCCTTTTAGGGAAATTTTTGTCAAGATTCCTAGCGGTGACATTTTTGAGTTCCGTAACTCCAATCGTAGTGTTTTACGGACTCCGTGCGCGGCTAGTAGAAAGCTATTTTTGAAATCCATAAGTCCATGTCGTGATAGGCATCGCGAAGGCTCGCAAAATTGACGGTTTTCAAACGAGGTCATTCTCGGCCTCCGTTCGGGTAGATTTCTTTCAACATTTATGGAGATTGGCAGATTTTGACCAAGATAGATCCGGTCACCATGAAAGTGACCTGTTGGATGCCCAACAGGATGTAATTCAACGTATCAAAAGTAAAATTCTTACGGGTATCACGTGGGCGGTGAAGAGACAAAAGATGCCATTTTGGCCTCCGGTCGTGGCATTTCTATCAACATTTCGGCGATGGGTAGATTTTTGACCAAGATAGATCCGATCGCCACAAAAAGTGACTGTTGGAAGCCCAACGAGGATGTAATTTAACGTTATCGAAAAGTAAAATTCTTACGGGTATCACGTGGGGCGGTGAAGAGACAAAAGATGCCATTTTGGCCTCGTTCAGGCGGACATTTCCGGGAGATTGGTAGATTTTTGACAAGATAGATCTAGTCGCCATGAAAAGTGACTGTTGGAAGCCCAACAGGATGTAATTTAATGTATCAAAAAGTAAAATTCTTACAGTATCACATGGGCGCTGAAGAGACAAAAGATGCCATTTTGGCCTGGATTCCAAGATTCCTAGCGTAGATTACAGTAACTCAACATATCCGGGCGATTGTTAGATTTTTTGACCAAGATAGATCCCCGAGAGGTCGCCATGACGGAAAATTGACCATTTGGAAGCCCAACAGATGTAATTCAACGTATCAAAATGTAAAATTCTTCACCAGTATCACGTGGGCAGCTGCGAAGAGACAAAAGATGCCATTTTGGCCTCCCAGACAAAAGATTTCGCCAACATATCCGCGATTGGTAGATTTTTGACCAAGATAGATCTAGTCGCCACGAAAAGTGACCCGTTGGAAGCCCAACAGATGTAATTCAACGTATCAAAAAGTAAAATTCTTACAGGTATCATGTGGGCATTTGAAGAGACAAAAGATGCTATTTTGGCCTCCGATTCAGCATTGGCCAACATTTCGGAGATTGGCGGATTTTTGACCAAGATAGATCCAGTCGCCATGAAAAGTGACCTGTTGGAAGCCCAACATGACCTAATTTAGAGGATCGAAAAGTATAATTCTTACAGTTATCACGTGGGGCAGCTAAGGAGCCCAAAGATGCCATTTTGGCCTCTTTTTTAGGAAATTTCTGTCAAGATTCCTAGCGGTGACATTTTTGAGTTCCGTAACTCCAATCGTAGTGTTTCGGACTCCGTGACTAGTAGAAAGCTATTTTTGAAATCCATAAGTCCACGTCGATAGGTCATCGCGAAGGCTCGCCAAAAAATTGGAAGGTTTTCAAAAGAGGTCATTCTAGCCCAGGATCGGTGTAGGGCTGATTTCTTTCAACATTTATGGGCGATTGGTAGATTTTTTGACCAAGATAGATCTAGTCACCATGAAAAGTGACTGTTGGATGCCCAACAGGATGTAATTCAATGTATCAAAAAGTAAAATTCTTACAGGTATCACGTGGGCGGTGAAGAGACAAAAGATGCCATTTTGGCCTCCGTTCGTGCGTATTTCTATCAACATTTACGCGATTGGTAGATTTTTGACCAAGATAGATCCGGTCGCCCACGAAAGTGACCTGTTGGAAGCCCAACAGGATGTAATTCAACGTATCAAAAGTAAAATTCTTACCGGGTATCATGTGGGCGTGAAGAGACAAAAGATGCTATTTTGGCCTCCGTTCGAGCACATTTACATCAACATTTACGGAGATTGGCGGATTTTTGACCAAGATAGATCTAGTCGCCATGAAAAGTGACTGTTGGAAGCCCAACATGACCTAATTTAGAGGATCGAAAAGTATAATTCTTACGGTTATCACGTGGGGCAGCTAAGGAGCCCAAAGATGCCATTTTGGCCTCTTTTTTAGGAAATTTCTGTCAAGATTCCTAGCGGTGACATTTTTTTGAGTTCCGTAACTCAATCGTAGTGTTTCGGACTCCGTGCGAAGCTAGTAGAAAGCTATTTTTGAAATCCATAAGTCCATGTCCGATAGGCATCGCGAAGGCTCGCAAAATTGACGGTTTTCAAACGAGGTCATTCTGGCCTCCGTTCGGGTAGATTGGCCAACATTTATGGAGATTGGCAGATTTTGACCAAGATAGATCCAGTCACCACAAAAAGTGACCTGTTGGAAGCCCAACAGGATGTAATTTAACGTTATCGAAAAGTAAAATTCTTACAGGTATCACGTGGGCAGCTGAAGAGACAAAGATGCCATTTTGGCCTCGATTTCTGCAACATTTCTGGCGATTGGTAGATTTTTGACAAGATAGATCTAGTCGCCACGAAAAGTGACTTTTGTTGGAAGCCCAACGAGGATGTAATTTAATGTATCAAAAAGTAAAATTCTTGGTATCACATGGGCAAATGAAGAGACAAAAGATGCCATTTTGACCTCCATTCGTGCGATTTCGTCAACATATACGGGATTGTTAGATTTTTGACCAAGATAGATAGCCGCCGAAAAGTGACCTATTGGAAGCCCAACAGGATGTAATTCAACGTATCAAAATGTAAAATTCTTACGGGTATGGGCGCTGAAGAGACAAAAGATGCCATTTTGGCCTCCATTTGCAGATTTACGTCAACATATCCGCGATTGGTAGATTTTTGACCAAGATAGATCCGGTCGCCCACGAAAAGTCGTTGGAAGCCCAACGGGGGGATGTAATTCAACGTATCAAAAAAGTAAAATTTTATGGGTATCATGTGGGCAATTGAAGAGACAAAAGATGCTATTTTGGCCTCCGATTCGGCATTTCGTCAACATTTATGGAGATTGGCGGATTTTTGACCAAGATAGATCCGTTGCCATGAAAAGTGACCCGTTGGAAGCCCAACATGACCTAATTTAGAGGATCGAAAAGTATAATTCTTACAGTTATCACGTGGGGCAGCTAAGGAGCCCAAAGATGCCATTTTGGCCTCTTTTTAGGGAAATTTCTGTCAAGATTCCTAGCGGTGACATTTTTTGAGTTCCGTAACTCCAATCGTAGTGTTTCTGGACTCCGTGCGAAGCTAGTAGAAAGCTATTTTTGAAATCCATAAGTCCATGTCTGATAGGCATCGCGAAGGCTCGCAAAATTGACGGTTTTCAAAAGAGGTCATTCTAGCCTCCGTTCGGGCAGATTTCTTTCAACATTTCTGGCGATTGGTAGATTTTTGACCAAGATAGATCTAGTCACCACGAAAAGTGACCTGTTGGAAGCCCAACAGGATGTAATTCAATGTATCAAAAAGTAAAATTCTTACAGGTATCACGTGGGCAGCTGAAGAGACAAAAGATGCCATTTTGGCCTCCGTTCGTGCAGATTTCTATCAACATTTCTGGCGATGGGTAGATTTTTGACCAAGATAGATCCAGTCGCCACGAAAAGTGACCTGTTGGAAGCCCAACAGGATGTAATTCAACGTATCAAAAAGTAAAATTCTTACAGGTATCATGTGGGCAGCTGAAGAGACAAAAGATGCTATTTTGGCCTCCGTTCGAGCAGATTTCTGTCAACATTTCTGGAGATTGGCGGATTTTTGACCAAGATAGATCCAGTCGCCATGAAAAGTGACCTGTTGGAAGCCCAACATGACCTAATTTAGAGGATCGAAAAGTATAATTCTTACAGTTATCACGTGGGGCAGCTAAGGAGCCCAAAGATGCCATTTTGGCCTCTTTTTAGGGAAATTTCTGTCAAGATTCCTAGCGGTGACATTTTTTGAGTTCCGTAACTCCAATCGTAGTGTTTCTGGACTCCGTGCGAAGCTAGTAGAAAGCTATTTTTGAAATCCATAAGTCCATGTCTGATAGGCATCGCGAAGGCTCGCAAAATTGACGGTTTTCAAACGAGGTCATTCTGGCCTCCGTTCGGGTAGATTTCTGTCAACATTTATGGAGATTGGCAGATTTTGACCAAGATAGATCCAGTCACCACGAAAAGTGACCTGTTGGAAGCCCAACAGGATGTAATTTAACGTTATCGAAAAGTAAAATTCTTACAGGTATCACGTGGGTAGCTGAAGAGACAAAAGATGCCATTTTGGCCTCTGTTCGGGCAGATTTCTGGCGATTGGTAGATTTTTGACAAGATAGATCTAGTCGCCACGAAAAGTGACCTGTTGGAAGCCCAACAGGATGTAATTTAATGTATCAAAAAGTAAAATTCTTACAGGTATCACATGGGCAGCTGAAGAGACAAAAGATGCCATTTTGGCCTCCATTCGTGCAGATTTCTGTCAACATATCTGGCGATTGTTAGATTTTTGACCAAGATAGATCCTGTCGCCACGAAAAGTGACCTATTGGAAGCCCAACAGGATGTAATTCAACGTATCAAAATGTAAAATTCTTACAGGTATCACGTGGGCAGCTGAAGAGACAAAAGATGCCATTTTGGCCTCCGTTCGTGCAGATTTCTGTCAACATATCTGGCGATTGGTAGATTTTTGACCAAGATAGATCCAGTCGCCACGAAAAGTGACCTGTTGGAAGCCCAACAGGATGTAATTCAACGTATCAAAAAGTAAAATTCTTACAGGTATCATGTGGGCAGCTGAAGAGACAAAAGATGCTATTTTGGCCTCCGTTCGAGCAGATTTCTGTCAACATTTCTGGAGATTGGCGGATTTTTGACCAAGATAGATCCAGTTGCCATGAAAAGTGACCTGTTGGAAGCCCAACATGACCTAATTTAGAGGATCGAAAAGTATAATTCTTACAGTTATCACGTGGGGCAGCTAAGGAGCCCAAAGATGCCATTTTGGCCTCTTTTTAGGGAAATTTCTGTCAAGATTCCTAGCGGTGACATTTTTTGAGTTCCGTAACTCCAATCGTAGTGTTTCTGGACTCCGTGCGAAGCTAGTAGAAAGCTATTTTTGAAATCCATAAGTCCATGTCTGATAGGCATCGCGAAGGCTCGCAAAATTGACGGTTTTCAAAAGAGGTCATTCTAGCCTCCGTTCGGGCAGATTTCTTTCAACATTTATGGAGATTGGCAGATTTTTGACCAAGATAGATCCAGTCACCACGAAAAGTGACCTGTTGGAAGCCCAACAGGATGTAATTCAATGTATCGAAAAGTAAAATTCTTACAGGTATCACGTGGGCAGCTGAAGAGACAAAAGATGCCATTTTGGCCTCCGTTCGTGCAGATTTCTATCAACATTTCTGGCGATGGGTAGATTTTTGACCAAGATAGATCCAGTCGCCACGAAAAGTGACCTGTTGGAAGCCCAACAGGATGTAATTTAATGTATCAAAAGTAAAATTCTTACGGGTATCACATGGGCATTTGAAGAGACAAAAGATGCCATTTTGGCCTCCATTCGTCAACATATCTGGCGATTGTTAGATTTTTGACCAAGATAGATCCTGTCACCACGAAAAGTGACCTATTGGAAGCCCAACAGGATGTAATTCAACGTATCAAAATGTAAAATTCTTACAGGTATCACGTGGGCAGCTGAAGAGACAAAAGATGCCATTTTGGCCTCCGTTCGTGCAGATTTCTGTCAACATATTCTGGCGATTGGTAGATTTTTGACCAAGATAGATCCAGTCGCCACGAAAAGTGACCTGTTGGAAGCCCAACAGGATGTAATTCAACGTATCAAAAAGTAAAATTCTTACAGGTATCATGTGGGCAGCTGAAGAGACAAAAGATGCTATTTTGGCCTCCGTTCGAGCAGATTTCTGTCAACATTTCTGGAGATTGGCGGATTTTTGACCAAGATAGATCCAGTTGCCATGAAAAGTGACCCGTTGGAAGCCCAACATGACCTAATTTAGAGGATCGAAAAGTATAATTCTTACAGTTATCACGTGGGGCAGCTAAGGAGCCCAAAGATGCCATTTTGGCCTCTTTTTAGGGAAATTTCTGTCAAGATTCCTAGCGGTGACATTTTTTGAGTTCCGTAACTCCAATCGTAGTGTTTCTGGACTCCGTGCGAAGCTAGTAGAAAGCTATTTTTGAAATCCATAAGTCCATGTCTGATAGGCATCGCGAAGGCTCGCAAAATTGACGGTTTTCAAAAGAGGTCATTCTAGCCTCCGTTCGGGCAGATTTCTTTCAACATTTCTGGCGATTGGTAGATTTTTGACCAAGATAGATCTAGTCACCACGAAAAGTGACCTGTTGGATGCCCAACAGGATGTAATTCAATGTATCGAAAAGTAAAATTCTTACAGGTATCACGTGGGCAGCTGAAGAGACAAAAGATGCCATTTTGGCCTCCGTTCGTGCAGATTTCTATCAACATTTCCGGCGATGGGTAGATTTTTGACCAAGATAGATCCTTTGTCGCCACGAAAAGTGACCTGTTGGAAGCCCAACAGGATGTAATTCAACGTATCAAAAGTAAAATTCTTACAGGTATCATGTGGGGCTGAAGAGACAAAAGATGCTATTTTGGCCTCCGTTCGAGCGCTATTTCTGTCAACATTTCGGAGATTGGCGGATTTTTGACCAAGATAGATCCAGTTGCCATGAAAAGTGACCTGTTGGAAGCCCAACATGACCTAATTTAGAGGATCAAAAAGTATAATTCTTACAGTTATCACGTGGGGCAGCTAAGGAGCCCAAAGATGCCATTTTGGCCTCTTTTTAGGGAAATTTCTGTCAAGATTCCTAGCGGTGATATTTTTTGAGTTCCGTAACTCCAATCGTAGTGTTTCGGACTCCGTGCGAAGCTAAGTAGAAAGCTATTTTTGAAATCCATAAGTCCATGTCGATAGGCATCGCGAAGGCTCGCAAAATTGATGGTTTTCAAACGAGGTCATTCTGGCCTCCGTTCGGGTAGATTTCGTCAACATTTATGGAGATTGGCGATTTTGACCAAGATAGATCCAGTCACCATGAAAAGTGACCTGTTGGAAGCCCAACAGGATGTAATTTAACGTTATCGAAAAGTAAAATTCTTACAGGTATCACGTGGGCGCTGAAGAGACAAAAGATGCCATTTTGGCCTGGTTAATTTCGCAGATTTTGGCGATTGGTAGATTTTTTGACAAGATAGATCTAGTCGCCACGAAAAGTGACTGTTGGAAGCCCAACGAGGATGTAATTTAATGTATCAAAAGTAAAATTCTTACAGGTATCACATGGGCGGTGAAGAGACAAAAGATGCCATTTTGGCCTCCATTCGTGCAGATTTACGTCAACATATCTGGCGATTGTTAGATTTTTTGACCAAGATAGATCCTGTCACCACGAAAAGTGACCTATTGGAAGCCCAACAGGATGTAATTCAACGTATCAAAATGTAAAATTCTTACGGGTATCACGTGGGCGGTGAAGAGACAAAAGATGCCATTTTGGCCTCCGTTCGTGCAGATTTCTGTCAACATATTCGGGCGATTGGTAGATTTTTGACCAAGATAGATCCGGTCGCCACGAAAAGTGACCCGTTGGAAGCCCAACAGGATGTAATTCAACGTATCAAAAAGTAAAATTCTTACAGGTATCATGTGGGCGGTGAAGAGACAAAAGATGCTATTTTGGCCTCCGTTCGAGCAGATTTCGTCAACATTTACGGAGATTGGCGGATTTTTGACCAAGATAGATCCAGTTGCCATGAAAAGTGACTGTTGGAAGCCCAACATGACCTAATTTAGAGGATCGAAAAGTATAATTCTTACAGTTATCACGTGGGGCAGCTAAGGAGCCCAAAGATGCCATTTTGGCCTCTTTTTAGGGAAATTTTGTCAAGATTCCTAAGCGGTGACATTTTTTGAGTTAAAAGTAACTCCAATCGTAGTGTTTACGGACTCCGTGCGAAGCTAGTAGAAAGCTATTTTTGAAATCCATAAGTCCATGTCTGATAGGCATCGCGAAGGCTCGCAAAATTGACGGTTTTCAAAAGAGGTCATTCTAGCCTCCGTTCGGGCAGATTTCTTTCAACATTTATGGAGATTGGTAGATTTTGACCAAGATAGATCTAGTCACCACGAAAAGTGACACGTTGGATGCCCAACAGGATGTAATTCAATGTATCGAAATGTAAAATTCTTACGGGTATCACGTGGGCAGCTGAAGAGACAAAAGATGCCATTTTGGCCTCCGTTCGTGCAGATTTCTATCAACATTTCTGGCGATTGGTAGATTTTTGACCAAGATAGATCCAGTCGCCACGAAAAGTGACCTGTTGGAAGCCCAACAGGATGTAATTCAACGTATCAAAAAGTAAAATTCTTACAGGTATCATGTGGGCATTTGAAGAGACAAAAGATGCTATTTTGGCCTCCGATTCGAGCAGATTTCTGTCAACATTTCGAGATTGGCGGATTTTTGACCAAGATAGATCCAGTTGCCATGAAAAGTGACCTGTTGGAAGCCCAACATGACCTAATTTAGAGGATCGAAAAAGTATAATTCTTACGGTTATCACGTGGGCGACTAAGGAGCCCAAAGATGCCATTTTGGCCTCTTTTTAGGGAAATTACGTCAAGATTCCTAGCGGTGACATTTTTTGAGTTCCAAGTAACTCCAATCGTAGTGTTTACGGACTCCGTGCGAAGCTAGTAGAAAGCTATTTTTGAAATCCATAAGTCCATGTCGATAGGCATCATGAAGGCTCGCAAAATTGATGGTTTTCAAAGCGAGGTCATTTTGGCCTCCGTTCGGGTAGATTTCTGTCAACATTTATGGAGATTGGCGGATTTTTGACCAAGATAGATCCAGTCACCATGAAAAGTGACTGTTGGAAGCCCAACAGGATGTAATTTAACGTTATCGAAAAGTAAAATTCTTACAGGTATCACGTGGGCGGTGAAGAGACAAAAGATGCCATTTTGGCCTCTTTTTTGGGAAAGATTTCGGCCATTGGTAGATTTTTGACAAGATAGATCTAGTCGCCAGTGGAAAAGTGACTGTTGGAAGCCCAACAGGATGTAATTTAATGTATCAAAAAGTAAAATTCTTAGGGTATCACATGGGCAAAATTGAAGAGACAAAAGATGCCATTTTGGCCTCCATTCGTGCAGATTTCGTCAACATATATGGGCGATTGTTAGATTTTTGACCAAGATAGATCCCGTCACCACGAAAAGTGACCTATTGGAAGCCCAACGAGGATGTAATTCAACGTATCAAAATGTAAAATTCTTTACAGGTATCACGTGGGCGGTGAAGAGACAAAAGATGCCATTTTGGCCTCCGTTCGTGCTTGATTTCTATCAACATTTCGGCGATTGGTAGATTTTTGACCAAGATAGATCCAGTCGCCACGAAAAGTGACCTGTTGGAAGCCCAACGAGGATGTAATTCAACGTATCAAAAAGTAAAATTCTTACGGTATCATGTGGGCGGTGAAGAGACAAAAGATGCTATTTTGGCCTCCGGATTCGAGCAGATTTCTGTCAACATTTACGGAGATTGGCGGATTTTTGACCAAGATAGATCCAGTTGCCATGAAAAGTGACTGTTGGAAGCCCAACATGACCTAATTTAGAGGATCGAAAAGTATAATTCTTACGGTTATCACGTGGGCAGCTAAGGAGCCCAAAGATGCCATTTTGGCCTCTTTTAGGGAAATTTCTGTCAAGATTCCTAGCGGTGACATTTTTTGAGTTCCGTAACTCCAATCGTAGTGTTTACGGACTCCGTGCGAAGCTAGTAGAAAGCTATTTTTGAAATCCATAAGTCCATGTCGATAGGCATCGCGAAGGCTCGCAAAATTGACGGTTTTCAAAAGAGGTCATTCGGCCTCCGGATTCGGGTGATTTCTTTCAACATTTATGGAGATTGGTAGATTTTTGACCAAGATAGATCTAGTCACCACGAAAAGTGACCGTTGGATGCCCAACGGGATGTAATTCAATGTATCGAAAAGTAAAATTCTTCGGGTATCACGTGGCATTTGAAGAGACAAAAGATGCCATTTTGGCCTCCGTTCGTGCGATTTCTATCAACATTTACGGCGATGGGTAGATTTTTGACCAAGATAGATCTAGTCGCCACGAAAAGTGACTGTTGGAAGCCCAACGGGATGTAATTTAATGTATCAAAAGTAAAATTCTTTACGGGTATCACATGGGCATTTGAAGAGACAAAAGATGCCATTTTGGCCTCCATTCGATGCGATTTCGTCAACATATATGGCGATTGTTAGATTTTTGACCAAGATAGATCCTGTCACCACGAAAAGTGACCTATTGGAAGCCCAACAGGATGTAATTCAACGTATCAAAATGTAAAATTCTTACAGCGGGTATCACGTGGGCATTTGAAGAGACAAAAGATGCCATTTTGGCCTCGATTCGTGTGATTTTCGTCAACATATCCGGCGATTGGTAGATTTTTGACCAAGATAGATCCGATCGCCACGAAAAGTGACCTGTTGGAAGCCCAACGAGGATGTAATTCAACGTATCAAAAAGTAAAATTCTTACTGGGTATCATGTGCGCAATTTGAAGAGACAAAAGATGCTATTTTGGCCTCCGTTCGAGCAGATTTCTGTCAACATTTCGGAGATTGGCGGATTTTTGACCAAGATAGATCCAGTTGCCATGAAAAGTGACACGTTGGAAGCCCAACATGACCTAATTTAGAGGATCGAAAAGTATAATTCTTACGGTTATCACGTGGGGCAGCTAAGGAGCCCAAAGATGCCATTTTGGCCTTTTTTTAGGGAAATTTCTATCAAGATTCCTAGCGGTGACATTTTTTGAGTTCCGTAACTCCAATCGTAGTGTTTCGGACTCCGATGCGGCTAGTAGAAAGCTATTTTTGAAATCCATAAGTCCAATGTCGATAGGCATCGCGAAGGCTCGCAAAATTGACGGTTTTCAAACGAGGTCATTCTGGCCTCCGTTCGGGTAGATTTCTGTCAACATTTATGGAGATTGGCAGATTTTGACCAAGATAGATCCAGTCACCATGAAAAGTGACCTGTTGGAAGCCCAACAGGATGTAATTTAACGTTATCGAAAAGTAAAATTCTTACAGGTATCACGTGGGCAGCCTGAAGAGACAAAAGATGCCATTTTGGCCTCTGTTCGGGCAGATTTCTGGCGATTGGTAGATTTTTGACAAGATAGATCCAGTCGCCACGAAAAGTGACCTGTTGGAAGCCCAACAGGATGTAATTTAATGTATCGAAAAGTAAAATTCTTACTGGTATCACATGGGCGGTGAAGAGACAAAAGATGCCATTTTGGCCTCCATTCGATGCAGATTTACGTCAACATATCTGGCGATTGTTAGATTTTTGACCAAGATAGATCCTGTCGCCACGAAAAGTGACCTGTTGGAAGCCCAACAGGATGTAATTCAACGTATCAAAATGTAAAATTCTTACGGGTATCACGTGGGCAAATTGAAGAGACAAAAGATGCCATTTTGGCCTCAGATTCGTCTGATTTTCTGTCAACATATCGGCGATTGGTAGATTTTTGACCAAGATAGATCCGGTCGCCACGAAAAGTGACTGTTGGAAGCCCAACAGGATGTAATTCAACGTATCAAAAGTAAAATTCTTATAGGTATCATGTGGGCGGTGAAGAGAGACAAAGATGCTATTTTGGCCTCCGTTCGAGCGATTTCTGTCAACATTTCGGAGATTGGCGGATTTTTGACCAAGATAGATCCGGTTGCCATGAAAAGTGACCTGTTGGAAGCCCAACATGACCTAATTTAGAGGATCGAAAAGTATAATTCTTACGGTTATCACGTGGGGCGGCTAAGGAGCCCAAAGATGCCATTTTGGCCTCCTTTTAGGGAAATTTCTATCAAGATTCCTAGCGGTGACATTTTTTGACCAAGTAACTCCAATCGTAGTGTTTACGGACTCCGTGCGAAGCTAGTAGAAAGCTATTTTTGAAATCCATAAGTCCATATTCGATAGGCATCGCGAAGGCTCGCAAAATTGACGGTTTTCAAAAGAGGTCATTCTAGCCTCCGTTCGGGGCGATTTCTTTCAACATTTATGGCGATTGGTAGATTTTTGACCAAGATAGATCCTGTCACCACGAAAAGTGACCCGTTGGATGCCCAACAGGGATGTAATTCAACGTATCAAAATGTAAAATTCTTACGGTATCACGTGGGGTATTTGAAGAGACAAAAAGATGCCATTTTGGCCTCCGATTTGCGATTTTCATCAACATATCGCGATTGGTAGATTTTGACCAAGATAGATCCATGCGCCACGCGAAAGTGACCAAGATAGCTGTAGAAAGCTATTTTTTGAAATCCATAAGTCCAAAATCGATAGGCATCGCGAAGGCTCGCAAAATTGAAGGTTTTCAAACGAGGTCATTTTGGCCTCCGTTCGGGTAGATTTCTGTCAACATTTATGGAGATTGTTAGATTTTGACCAAGATAGATCGGTCACCATGAAAAGTGACCTGTTGGAAGCCCAACAGGATGTAATTTAACGTTATCAAAAAGTAAAATTCTTACAGGTATCACGTGGGCAGGTGAAGAGACAAAAGATGCCATTTTGGCCTGTTCGGGCTATCAACATTTACGGCGATTGGTAGATTTTTGACAAGATAGATCTAGTCGCCACGAAAAGTGACTGTTGGAAGCCCAACAGGATGTAATTTAATGTATCAAAAAGTAAAATTCTTACGGGTATCACATGGGCGGTGAAGAGACAAAAGATGCCATTTTGGCCTCCATTCGAGCAGATTTACGTCAACATATCGGCGATTGTTAGATTTTTGACCAAGATAGATCCCTGTCACCACGAAAAGTGACCTATTGGAAGCCCAACAGGATGTAATTCAACGTATCAAAATGTAAAATTCTTACGGGTATCACGTGGGCGACTGAAGAGACAAAAGATGCCATTTTGGCCTCCGTTCGATGCAGATTTACGTCAACATATCTCGGCGATTGGTAGATTTTTTTGACCAAGATAGATCCAGACGCCCGCGAAAAGTGACTGTTGGAAGATATTTTGGGATGTAATTCAACGTATCAAAAAGTAAAATTCTTACGGTATCATGTGGGCGTGAAGAGACAAAAGATGCTATTTTGGCCTCCGTTCGGGTAGATTTATTTGTCAACATTTCTATGGAGATTGGCGGATTTTGACCAAGATAGATCCGGTTGCCATGAAAAGTGACTGTTGGAAGCCCAACATGACCTAATTTAGAGGATCGAAAAGTATAATTCTTACGGTTATCACGTGTGGCGGCTAAGGAGCCCAAAGATGCCATTTGGCCTCTTTTTAGGGAAATTTCATCCAAGATTCCTGGTGACATTTTTTTTGACAAGAGTAACTCAATTGTAGTGTTTCTCGGACATGTTGGAAGCTAGTAGAAAGCTATTTTTGAAATCCATAAGTCCATGTCGATAGGCATCGCTGAAGGCTCGCAAAATTGACGGTTTTTTTCAAAAGAGGTCATTCTAGCCTCCGTTCGAGGCGATTTCTTTCAACATTTCTAGCGATTGGTAGATTTTTGACCAAGATAGATCTAGTCACCACGAAAAGTGACCTGTTGGAAGCCCAACAGGATGTAATTCAATGTATCAAAAAGTAAAATTCTTACGGGTATCACGTGGGCGGTGAAGAGACAAAAGATGCCATTTTGGCCTCGGATTCGTGCAGATTTCTATCAACATTTACGGGCGATGGGTAGATTTTTGACCAAGATAGATCCAGTCGCCACGAAAAGTGACTTTGTTGGAAGCCAACAGGATGTAATTCAACGTATCAAAAAGTAAAATTCTTTACGGTATCATGTGGGCGGTGAAGAGACAAAAGATGCTATTTTGGCCTCCGTTCGAGCACATTTGTCAACATTTACGGAGATTGGCGGATTTTTGACCAAGATAGATCCAGTTGCCATGAAAAGTGACTGTTGGAAGCCCAACATGACCTAATTTAGAGGATCGAAAAGTATAATTCTTACGGTTATCACGTGGGGCAGCTAAGGAGCCCAAAGATGCCATTTTGGCCTCTTTTTAGGGAAATTTCTATCAAGATTCCTAGCGGTGACATTTTTTGAGTTAAAGTAACTCCAATCGTAGTGTTTACGGACTCCGTCGCGAAGCTAGTAGAAAGCTATTTTTGAAATCCATAAGTCCATGTCGATAGGCATCGCGAAGGCTCGCAAAATTGGCGGTTTTCAAAGCGAGGTCATTCGGCCTCCGTTCGGGTAGATTTCATCAACATTTATGGAGATTGGCGATTTTGACCAAGATAGATCCGGTCACCATGAAAAGTGACTGTTGGAAGCCCAACGGGATGTAATTTAACGTTATCGAAAAGTAAAATTCTTACGGGTATCACGTGGGCGGTGAAGAGACAAAAGATGCCATTTTGGCCCTCTGTTCGTTAGGGCGGATCGGGCGATTGGTAGATTTTTGACAAGATAGATCTAGTCGCCACGAAAAGTGACCTGTTGGAAGCCCAACAGGATGTAATTTAATGTATCAAAAAGTAAAATTCTTACAGGTATCACATGGGCGGTGAAGAGACAAAAGATGCCATTTTGGCCTCCATTCTGCTTGATTTACATGTCAACATATCCGCGATTGTTAGATTTTTGACCAAGATAGATCCCTGTCACCACGAAAAGTGACCTATTGGAAGCCCAACAGGATGTAATTCAACGTATCAAAATGTAAAATTCTTACGGGTATCACGTGGGCGGTGAAGAGACAAAGATGCCATTTTGGCCTCGGATTCGTGCGGTTGTCAACATATCGGCGATTGGTAGATTTTTGACCAAGATAGATCCGGTCGCCATGAAAAAGTGACTGTTGGAAGCCCAACAGGATGTAATTCAACGTATCAAAAAGTAAAAATTCTCCACGGGTATCATGTGGGCGGTGAAGAGACAAAAGATGCTATTTTGGCCTCCGATTCGAGCAGATTTCTGTCAACATTTCGGAGATTGGCGGATTTTTGACCAAGATAGATCCAGTTGCCATGAAAAGTGACCGTTGGAAGCCCAACATGACCTAATTTAGAGGATCGAAAAGTATAATTCTTACGGTTATCACGTGTGGCGACTAAGGAGCCCAAAGATGCCATTTTGGCCTCTTTTTGGGGAAATTTCGTCAAGATTCTAGCGGTGACATTTTTTGAGTTCCGTAACTCAATCGTAGTGTTTACGGACTCCGTGCGAAGCTAGTAGAAAGCTATTTTTGAAATCCATAAGTCCATGTCGATAGGCATCGCGAAGGCTCGCAAAATTGATGGTTTTTCAAAAGAGGTCATTCTAGCCTCCGATTCGGGCGAGATTTCTTTCAACATTTCTGGCGATTGGTAGATTTTTGACCAAGATAGATCTAGTCACCATGAAAAGTGACTGTTGGAAGCCCAACAGGATGTAATTCAATGTATCGAAAAGTAAAATTCTTACGGTATCACGTGGGCATTTGAAGAGACAAAAGATGCCATTTTGGCCTCCGTTAGGTGCGATTTCTATCAACATTTACGGCGATTGGTAGATTTTTGACCAAGATAGATCTAGTCGCCCGAAAAGTGACCTGTTGGAAGCCCAACGGGATGTAATTTAATGTATCAAAAAGTAAAATTCTTACAGGTATCACATGGGCGTGAAGAGACAAAAGATGCCATTTTGGCCTCCGTTCGTGCGATTTCTATCAACATTTCGGCGATTGGTAGATTTTTGACCAAGATAGATGCCAGTGACTTTGGAAGCCAACAGGATGTAATTTAAGGTATCGAAAAGTAAAATTCTTACGGGTATCACATCTAAGAGACAAAAGATGCCATTTTGGCCTCCATTTTGATTTACGTCAACATATCCGGCGATTGTTAGATTTTTGACCAAGATAGATCTGCCGCCCACGAAAAGTGACATTTTTTGAGGATGTAATTCAACGTATCAAAATGAAAAATTCTTACGAGGTATCACGTGGGCATTTGAAGAGACAAAAGATGCCATTTTGGAAATGCGATTTACGTCAACATATCGCGATTGGTAGATTTTTGACCAAGATAGATCGAGTCGCCACGAAAAGTGACTGTTGGAAGCCCAACAGGATGTAATTCAGCGTATCAAAAGTAAAATTCTTACGGGTATCATGTGGGCAGCTGAAGAGACAAAAGATGCTATTTTGGCCTGGAGATTTCTATCAACATTTACGGAGATTGGCGGATTTTTTGACCAAGATAGATCCGGTTGCCATGAAAAGTGACCTGTTGGATGCCCAACATGACCTAATTTAGCGGATCAAAAGTCTAATTCTTCGGTTATCACGTGGGGCGGCTAAGGAGCCCAAAGATGCCATTTTGGCCTCTTTTAGGGAAATTTTCTGTCAAGATTCCTAAGCGGTGACATTTTTTTTTGAGTTCCGTAACTCCAATCGTAGTGTTTACGGACTCCGGATGATTGCTAGTAGAAAGCTATTTTTGAAATCCATAAGTCCATGTCGATAGGCATCGTATCGAAAAAAGGCTCATAAAATTGACGGTTTTCAAAAAGAGGTCATTCTGGCCTCAGTTCGAGATGATTTCTTTCAACATTTATGGAGATTGTTAGATTTTTGACCAAGATAGATCCGGTCACCACGAAAAGTGACTGTTGGAAGCCCAACGAGGATGTAATTCAATGTATCAAAATGTAAAATTCTTACGGTATCACGTGGGCGGTGAAGAGACAAAAGATGCCATTTTGGCCTCCGTTCGATGCGATTTCTATCAACATTTACGGCGATTGGTAGATTTTTGACCAAGATAGATCCGGTCGCCACGAAAAGTGACTGTTGGAAGCCAACGAGGATGTAATTCAACGTATCAAAAAGTAAAATTCTTACGAGGTATCACGTGGGCGGTGAAGAGACAAAAAGATGCCATTTTGGCCTCCGTTCGAGCGATTTTTGTCAACATTTACGGAGATTGGCGGATTTTTGACCAAGATAGATCTAGTCGCCATGAAAAGTGACTGTTGGAAGCCCAACGGGACCTAATTTAGAGGATCGAAAAGTATAATTCTTACGGTTATCACGTGGGGCAGCTAAGGAGCCCAAAGATGCCATTTTGGCCTCCATTTAGGGAAATTTCTATCAAGATTCTAAGCGGTGACATTTTTTGAGTTCGTAACTCAATCGTAGTGATTACGGACTCCGTGCGAAGGTAGTAGAAAGATATTTTTGAAATCCATAAGTCCATGTCGATAGGCATCGCGAAGGCTCGCAAAATTGGCGGTTTTCAAGCGAGGTCATTTCGGCCTCCGTTCGGGTAGATTTCTATCAACATTTATGGAGATTGGCGATTTTGACCAAGATAGATCCGGTCACCACGAAAAGTGACTGTTGGAAGCCCAACAGGATGTAATTTAACGTTATCGAAAAGTAAAATTCTTACGGTATCACGTGGGTAGCTGAAGAGACAAAAGATGCCATTTTGGCCTCTGTTCGGGGCGATTACGGCGATTGGTAGATTTTTGACAAGATAGATCTAGTCGCCACGAAAAGTGACATGTTGGAAGCCCAACGAGGATGTAATTTAATGTATCAAAAAGTAAAATTCTTACGGTATCACATGGGCGGTGAAGAGACAAAAGATGCCATTTTGGCCTCCGTTAGGTGATTTACGTCAACATATCGGCGATTGTTAGATTTTTGACCAAGATAGATCACGTCGCCATGAAAAGTGACTGTTGGAAGCCCAACGAGGATGTAATTCAACGTATCAAAATGTAAAATTCTTTACGGGTATCACGTGGGAAATTTGAAGAGACAAAAGATGCCATTTTGGCCTCCGTTCGTGCGATTTTACGTCAACATTTACGGCGATTGGCATATTTTTGACCAAGATAGATCCGGTCGCCACGAAAAGTGACTGTTGGAAGCCCAACAGGATGTAATTCAACACATCAAAAAGTAAAATTCTCCACGAGGTATCATGCGGGCGGTGAAGAGAGCGAAGATGCCATTTTGGCCTCCGTTCGAGCACATTTACGTCAACATTTACGGAGATTGGCGGATTTTTGACCAAGATAGATCCGATCGCCATGAAAATTGACTGTTGGAAGCCCAACATGACCTAATTTAGCGGATCGAAAAGTATACTTCTTACGGTTATCACGTGGGGCGGCTAAGGAGCCCAAAGATGCCATTTTGGCCTCCATTTAGGGAAATTTCTATCAAGATTCTAGCGGTGACATTTTTTGAGTTCGTAACTCAATCGTAGTGATTACGGACTCCGTGCGAAGCTAGTAGAAAGCTATTTTTGAAATCCATAAGTCCATGTCGATAGGCATCGCGAAGGCTCGCAAAATTGATGGTTTTCAAAGCGAGGTCATTCGGCCTCCGTTCGGGTAGATTTCTGTCAACATTTATGGAGATTGGCGGATTTTTGACCAAGATAGATCCGTCGCCACAAAAGTGACTGTTGGAAGCCCAACGGGATGTAATTTAACGTTATCGAAAAGTAAAATTCTTACGGGTATCACGTGGGAATTTGAAGAGACAAAAGATGCCATTTTGGCCTGTTCGGGCGATTTATCAACATTTTGGCGATTGGTAGATTTTTGACAAGATAGATCTAGTCGCCACGAAAAGTGACTGTTAGAAGCCCAACGAGGATGTAATTTAATGTATCAAAAAGTAAAATTCTTCGGGTATCACATGGGCATTTGAAGAGACAAAAGATGCCATTTTGGCCTCAGATTCGTGCGATTTCTGTCAACATATCGGCGATTGTTAGATTTTTGACCAAGATAGATCTTGTCGCCACGAAAATTGACTGTTGGAAGCCCAACGGGGATGTAATTCAACGTATCAAAATGTAAAATTCTTACGGTATCACGTGGGCGGTGAAGAGACAAAGATGCCATTTTGGCCTCCGTTCGTGCGATTTGTCAACATATCCGGCGATTGGTAGATTTTTGACCAAGATAGATCCGGTCGCCCACGAAAAGTGACTGTTGGAAGCCCAACGAGGATGTAATTCAACGTATCAAAAGTAAAATTCTTACGAGGTATCATGTGGGCGGTGAAGAGACAAAAGATGCTATTTTGGCCTCGGATTCGGCGATTTACGTCAACATTTACGGAGATTGGCGGATTTTTGACCAAGATAGATCCGAGTTGCCATGAAAAGTGACCCGTTGGATGCCCAACATGACCTAATTTAGAGGATCAAAAAAGTATAATTCTTACGGTTATCACGTGGGGCAGCTAAGGAGCCCAAAGATGCCATTTTGGCCTCTTTTTAGGAAATTTCTATCAAGATTCCTAGCGGTGACATTTTTTGAGTTCCGTAACTCCAATCGTAGTGTTTACGGACTCCGTGCGAAGCTAGTAGAAAGCTATTTTTGAAATCCATAAGTCCATGTCGATAGGCATCGCGAAGGCTCGCAAAATTGACCGGTTTTCAAAAGAGGTCATTCTAGCCTCCGTTCGGGATGATTTCTTTCAACATTTATGGAGATTGGTAGATTTTTGACCAAGATAGATCAGTCACCACGAAAAGTGACTGTTGGAAGCCCAACAGGATGTAATTCAATGTATCCAAAAAGTAAAATTCTTACGGGTATCACGTGGGCGGTGAAAGAGAAAAGATGCCATTTTGGCCTCCGATTCGATGCGAAAAGATTTCTATCAACATTTACGGCGATTGGTAGATTTTTGACCAAGATAGATCCGGTCGCCCACGAAAAGTGACTGTTGGAAGCCCAACGGGATGTAATTCAACGTATCAAAAAGTAAAATTCTTACGGGTATCACGTGGGCGGTGAAGAGACAAAAGATGCCATTTTGGCCTCCGATTCGGCGATTTACGTCAACATTTACGGAGATTGGTAGATTTTGACCAAGATAGATCTAGTCGCCATGAAAAGTGACTTTGTTGGAAGCCCAACAGGACCTAATTTAGAGGATCGAAAAGTATAATTCTTACGGTTATCACGTGGGGCAGCTAAGGAGCCCAAAGATGCCATTTTGGCCTCCATTTAGGGAAATTTCTGTCAAGATTCCTAGCGGTGACATTTTTTGAGTTCCGTAACTCAATCGTAGTGATTACGGACTCGTGCGAAGGTAGTAGAAAGATATTTTTGAAATCCATAAGTCCATGTCGATAGGCATCGCGAAGGCTCGCAAAATTGACGGTTTTCAAACGAGGTCATTTACGGCCTCCGATTCGGGTAGATTTCTGTCAACATTTATGGAGATTGGCGGATTTTTGACCAAGATAGATCCGGTCACCACGAAAAGTGACTGTTGGAAGCCCAACGAGGATGTAATTTAACGTTATCGAAAAGTAAAATTCTTACGGGTATCACGTGGGTAGGTGAAGAGACAAAAGATGCCATTTTGGCCTCTGTTCGGGGGATTTATGGCGATTGGTAGATTTTGACAAGATAGATCTAGTCGCCACGAAAAGTGACATGTTGGAAGCCCAACGAGGATGTAATTTAATGTATCAAAAGTAAAATTCTTATAGGTATCACATGGGCGGTGAAGAGACAAAGATGCCATTTTGGCCTCCGTTCGATGCGATTTACGTCAACATATCGGCGATTGTTAGATTTTTGACCAAGATAGATCTGTCGCCCACGAAAAGTGACTGTTGGAAGCCCAACGAGGATGTAATTCAACGTATCAAAATGTAAAATTCTTACAGGTATCACGTGGGCATTTTGAAGAGACAAAAGATGCCATTTTGGCCTCCGTTCGTGCGATTTCGTCAACATTTCTGGCGATTGGCATATTTTTGACCAAGATAGATCCGGTCGCCCACGAAAAGTGACTGTTGGAAGCCCAACGAGGATGTAATTCAACACATCAAAAGTAAAATTCTCCACGGGTATCACGTGGGCGGTGAAGAGACAAAAGATGCCATTTTGGCCTCGATTCGAGCACATTTACGTCAACATTTACGGAGATTGGCGGATTTTTGACCAAGATAGATCCATGTCGCCATGAAAATTGACTGTTGGAAGCCCAACATGACCTAATTTAGCGGATCGAAAAGTATACTTCTTACGGTTATCACGTGGGGCGAGCTAAGGAGCCCAAAGATGCCATTTTGGCCTCCATTTAGGGGAAATTTCTATCAAGATTCCTAAGCGGTGACATTTTTTGAGTTCCGTAACTCAATCGTAGTGATTACGGACTCCGTGCGAAGCTAGTAGAAAGCTATTTTTGAAATCCATAAGTCCATGTCGATAGGCATCGCGAAGGCTCGCAAAATTGATGGTTTTCAAAGCGAGGTCATTCGGCCTCCGTTCGGGTAGATTTGTCAACATTTATGGAGATTGGCGATTTTGACCAAGATAGATCCGATCGCCACAAAAAGTGACTGTTGGAAGCCAACGAGGATGTAATTTAACGTTATCGAAAAGTAAAATTCTTACGGTATCACGTGGGCGGTGAAGAGACAAAAGATGCCATTTTGGCCTCTGTTCGTGCGGATTTACGGCGATTGGTAGATTTTTGACAAGATAGATCTAGTCGCCACGAAAAGTGACTGTTGGAAGCCCAATAGGATGTAATTTAATGTATCAAAAAGTAAAATTCTTACGGGTATCACATGGCATTTGAAGAGACAAAAGATGCCATTTTGGCCTCCATTTCGTGCAGATTTCGTCAACATATCGGCGATTGTTAGATTTTTGACCAAGATAGATCTCGTCGCCACGAAAATTGACTGTTGGAAGCCCAACGGGATGTAATTCAACGTATCAAAATGTAAAATTCTTACGGGTATCACGTGGCTCGCAAATTTGAAGAGACAAAAGATGCCATTTTGGCCTCGGTTCGTGCGATTTCTGTCAACATATATGGCGATTGGTAGATTTTTGACCAAGATAGATCCGATCGCCCACGAAAAGTGACTGTTGGAAGCCCAATAGGATGTAATTCAACGTATCAAAAAGTAAAATTCTTACGGTATCATGTGGGCAAATTTGAAGAGACAAAAGATGCTATTTTGGCCTCCGTTGAAGCGATTTACATCAACATTTACGGAGATTGGCGGATTTTTGACCAAGATAGATCCGATTGCCATGAAAAGTGACGTTGGATGCCCAACATGACCTAATTTAGAGGATCGAAAAGTATAATTCTTACGGTTATCACGTGGGGCAGCTAAGGAGCCCAAAGATGCCATTTGGCCTCTTTTTAGGGAAATTCTGTCAAGATTCCTAGCGGTGACATTTTTGACCAAGTAACTCCAATCGTAGTGTTTACGGACTCGTGCGAAGCTAGTAGAAAGCTATTTTTGAAATCCATAAGTCCATGTCGATAGGCATCGCGAAGGCTCGCAAAATTGCCGGTTTTCAAAAGGGTCATTCTAGCCTCCGATTCGGGGCGATTTCTTTCAACATTTATGGAGATTGGCGGATTTTTGACCAAGATAGATCCGGTCACCATGAAAAGTGACTGTTGGAAGCCCAACGAGGATGTAATTCAATGTATCAAAAAGTAAAATTCTTACGGTATCACGTGGGCGGTGAAGAAGACAAAAAGATGCCATTTTGGCCTCATTTAGAGAAATTGTTAGATTTTGCAGATTTCTATCAACATTTTTCGGCGATTGGTAGATTTTTGACCAAGATAGATCCGGTCGCCACGAAAAGTGACTGTTGGAAGCTCAACGGGATGTAATTCAACGTATCAAAAGTAAAATTCTTACTGGGGTATCACGTGGGTAGCTGAAGAGACAAAGATGCCATTTTGGCCTCGGATTCGGCAGATTTACATCAACATTTCGGAGATTGGCGGATTTTTGACCAAGATAGATCTAGTCGCCATGAAAAGTGACTGTTGGAAGCCCAACAGGACCTAATTTAGAGGATCGAAAAGTATAATTCTTACGGTTATCACGTGGGGCAGCTAAGGAGCCCAAAGATGCCATTTTGGCCTCCATTTAGGAAATTTACGTCAAGATTCCTAGCGGTGACATTTTTTGAGTTCGTAACTCCAATCGTAGTGATTACGGACTCCGTGCGAAGGTAGTAGAAAGATATTTTTGAAATCCATAAGTCCATGTCGATAGGCATCGCGAAGGCTCGCAAAATTGACGGTTTTCAAAGCGAGGTCATTCGGCCTCCGTTCGGGTAGATTTCGTCAACATTTATGGAGATTGGCGATTTTGACCAAGATAGATCCAGTCACCATGAAAAGTGACTGTTGGAAGCCCAACGGGATGTAATTTAACGTTATCGAAAAGTAAAATTCTTACGGGTATCACGTGGGTATTTTGAAGAGACAAAAGATGCCATTTTGGCCTCTGTTCGGGCAGATTTTTACGGCGATTGGTAGATTTTTGACAAGATAGATCTAGTCGCCACGAAAAGTGACATGTTGGAAGCCCAACAGGGATGTAATTTAATGTATCCAAAAAGTAAAATTCTTAGGTATCACATGGGCGGTGAAGAGACAAAAGATGCCATTTTGGCCTCCGATTAGGTCTTGATTTGTCAACATATCTGGCGATTGTTAGATTTTTGACCAAGATAGATCTGTCGCCACGAAAAGTGACTGTTGGAAGCCCAACGGGATGTAATTCAACGTATCAAAATGTAAAATTCTTACGGGTATCACGTGGGCGGTGAAGAGACAAAAGATGCCATTTTGGCCTCGTTCGATTTGATTTACATCAGCATTTACGGCGATTGGCATATTTTTGACCAAGATAGATCCGGTCGCCACGAAAAGTGACTGTTGGAAGCCCAACGAGGATGTAATTCAACACATCAAAAGTAAAATTCTCACGGGTACTTTGTTGGGCGGTGAAGAGACACAGAAGATGCCATTTGGCCTCCGTTCGAGTCTGATTTACATCAACATTTACGGAGATTGGCGGATTTTTGACCAAGATAGATCCGATCGCCATGAAAATTGACTGTTGGAAGCCCAACATGACCTAATTTAGCGGATCGAAAAGTATACTTCTTACAGTTATCACGTGGGGCAGCTAAGGAGCCCAAAGATGCCATTTTGGCCTCCATTTAGGGAAATTTCTATCAAGATTCCTAGCGGTGACATTTTTTGAGTTCCGTAACTCAATCGTAGTGATTACGGACTCCGTCGCGTGAAGCTAGTAGAAAGCTATTTTGAAATCCATAAGTCCATGTCGATAGGCATCGCGAAGGCTCGCAAAATTGATGGTTTTCAAGCGAGGTCATTTCGGCCTCCGTTCGGGCGATTTGTCAACATTTATGGAGATTGGCGATTTTGACCAAGATAGATCGGTCGCCACAAAAAAGTGACTGTTGGAAGCCCAACGGGATGTAATTGCGTTATCGAAAAGTAAAATTCTTACGGGTATCACGTGGGATGAAGAGACAAAAGATGCCATTTTGGCCCGTTCGTGCGGATTTACGGCGATTGGTAGATTTTTGACAAGATAGAAAAGCCACAAAATTGATGGTTTTCAAAAGTGACATGTTGGAAGCCCAACGAGGATGTAATTTAATGTATCAAAAAGTAAAATTCTTACGGGTATCACATGGGCATTTGAAGAGACAAAAGATGCCATTTTGGCCTCGGTTCGTCTTGATTTACGTCAACATATCCGCGATTGTTAGATTTTTGACCAAGATAGATCTGTCGCCACAAAAATTGACTGTTGGAAGCCTTGAGGATGTAATTCAACGTATCAAAATGTAAAATTCTTACAGGGTATCACGTGGGCGGTGAAGAGACAAAAAGATGCCATTTTGGCCTCCGTTCGTGCTGATTCTGTCAACATATCGGCGATTGGTAGATTTTTGACCAAGATAGATCCGGTCGCCACGAAAAGTGACTTTTGTTGGAAGCCCAACAGGATGTAATTCAACGTATCAAAAAGTAAAATTCTTACGGGTATCATGTGGGCGGTGAAGAGACAAAAGATGCTATTTTGGCCTCCGTTCGAGCAGATTTACGTCAACATTTACGGAGATTGGCGGATTTTGACCAAGATAGATCCGATTGCCATGAAAAGTGACCCGTTGGATGCCCAACATGACCTAATTTAGAGGATCGAAAAGTATAATTCTTACGGTTATCACGTGGGGCGACTAAGGAGCCCAAAGATGCCATTTTGGCCTCTTTTAGGGAAATTTCTGTCAAGATTCCTAGCGGTGACATTTTTTGAGTTCCGTAACTCCAATCGTAGTGTTTACGGACTCCGTGCGAAGCTAGTAGAAAGCTATTTTTGAAATCCATAAGTCCATGTCGATAGGCATCGCGAAGGCTCAACATTTAAAATTGACGGTTTTCAAAAGAGGTCATTCTAGCCTCCGTTCGGCAAAATTTCTTTCAACATTTATGGAGATTGGCGGATTTTTGACCAAGATAGATCCAGTCACCACGAAAAGTGACTGTTGGAAGCCCAACGGGATGTAATTCAATGTATCAAAAGTAAAATTCTTACAGGTATCACGTGGGCATTTGAAGAGACAAAAGATGCCATTTTGGCCTCGTTCGTGCGAGATTTCTATCAACATTTCGGCGATTGGTAGATTTTTGACCAAGATAGATCCGATCGCCCACGAAAAGTGACTTTTGTTGGAAGCTCAACGGGATGTAATTCAACGTATCAAAAAGTAAAATTCTTACATGAGGTATCACGTGGGCGTGAAGAGACAAAAGATGCCATTTTGGCCTCCGTTCGACGGGATGTAATTCAACACATCAACATTTACGGAGATTGGCGGATTTTTGACGACCAAGATAGATCTAGTCGCCATGAAGAGTGACACATTGGAAGCCCAACAGGACCTAATTTAGAGGATCGAAAAGTATAATTCTTACGGTTATCACGTGGGGCGGCTAAGGAGCCCAAAGATGCCATTTGGCCTCCATTTAGGGAAATTTACGTCAAGATTCCTAGCGGTGACATTTTTTGAGTTTCAGTAACTCAATCGTAGTGATTACGGACTCGTCTGCGAAGGTAGTAGAAAGATATTTTTGAAATCCATAAGTCCATGTCGATAGGCATCGCGAAGGCTCGCAAAATTGACGGTTTTCAAACGAGGTCATTCGGCCTCCGATTCGGGTAGATTTACGTCAACATTTATGGAGATTGGCAGATTTTGACCAAGATAGATCCGTCACCACGAAAAGTGACTTTGTTGGAAGCCCAACGAGGATGTAATTTAACGTTATCAAAAGTAAAATTCTTACGGGTATCACGTGGGTAGCTGAAGAGACAAAAGATGCCATTTTGGCCCTGTTCGGGCGATTCTGGCGATTGGTAGATTTTTGACAAGATAGATCTAGTCGCCACGAAAAGTGACATGTTGGAAGCCCAACGAGGATGTAATTTAATGTATCAAAAGTAAAATTCTTACGGGTATCACATGGGCGGTGAAGAGACAAAGATGCCATTTTTGGCCTCCGTTCGTGCGATTTACGTCAACATATATCGGCGGTGTTAGATTTTTGACCAAGATAGATCACATTAAGCCACGAAAAGTGACTGTTGGAAGCCAACGGGATGTAATTCAACGTATCAAAATGAAAAATTCTTACGGGTATCACGTGGCATTTGAAGATACAAAAGATGCCATTTTGGCCTCCGTTAGAGTGCGATTTACGTCAACATTTACGGCGATTGGCTTATTTTGACCAAGATAGATCCGGATCGCCCACGAAAAGTGACTGTTGGAAGCCTTGGGGATGTAATTCAACACATCAAAAAAGTAAAATTCTCACGGTATCACGCGGGCGGTGAAGAGCGAGAAGATGCCATTTTGGCCTCCGTTCGGCATTTACGTCAACATTTACGGAGATTGGCGGATTTTGACCAAGATAGATCGATGTCGCCATGAAAATTGACCTCTTGGAAGCCCAACATGACCTAATTTAGCGGATCGAAAAGTATACTTCTTACGGTTATCACGTGGGGCGACTAAGGAGCCCAAAGATGCCATTTGGCCTCCATTTAGGGAAATTCTATCAAGATTCTAGCGGTGACATTTTTGAGTTGAAGTAACTCAATCGTAGT